>CM035816.1:48164710-48214710 GCA_020458035.1 Magallana ariakensis
ATCCCTTGCGCATTGTTGGTGTTAAACAAAATTATTATTCGATTGAACACTATCACCAGGGCAGAGAGAGAGAGAGAGAGAGAGAGAGAGAGAGAGAGAGAGAGAGAGAGAGAGAGAGAATTTCACATCGCTGACGGGATCCTGAATTATAACCTTCAGACGATGTGTGAGCGTATTATGTATACTTACTTTATGAAAAACACAATAGTTTTGATAAAAACAACGCTTCATTCAGGAGGAATTCATATGATGACAAAGATATGGGGTCCATGAGGACACTACATCCCTAAAAAATCATGTACTTAAAAGAGGTGTGCAGATGTACGTGTCTGACTCGATTAACGCCCTTGTATTGCCATGTTGTACCTAAAAGATGGAAGTTTGCGGGCTTGTCATAATCTGACATTAGATCGTTATCAGTGAATCTGAGCGATTTCTATCTAATCGACCAAATTCGGATTCTATATGAAGCGTCATTCATAAAACACAGGGTCAAACGCATTGATCGCTTGTTTGAAAGGTTTAATACGAGAGGAAAGCCGGATCAAATTGAAGGCTTTGAAGGAAACTTGAGAGTTTGAAATGCGCTTCATGATTATATCTACTAAAGCTGCCAAAAAGTTAAGTTTTCAACGACTTATTTCCAATTGAAAAAGTCTACAGAATAATATTTTAAAGGGAAAGTTCACCAAAAACTTATAAAAAAACCAGATGCTCTTAATAATCAAAGCTTGTATGCACAGGTATTTTTTGATATATGCGGAAATGAGAATCATCAAGAAGAAAAATTGCAGCCTTGTGTAAAAGCAGCCTTGGTACACAGCACCGAAATGAAATATGTATCGGCATATCAAAGCATACATTAACTTTATGTCCGATTTAATATAAACATTTTCATCTTTCATCTTTAGAAATCAATCTGTTTTATTCTGCATTATTTATCTGGCATCGGCTATCAAAGAATCTAGTCCGAGTCACCCAAGAAAACATAATCATTAAATAGGAGATTTATCACAGTTTGATTATATCGAATTGCATCAGTGTCTATCATACGGAGTCGCAGAGAATTTTCTACATCTTCACGTTTCATTAAAAATACATGGCATATTTCAGCAAAGACGAAGAAATTCATTTAATCATCACATATACTCATTTTAAGTGTATTTTCGACGACATTGCTACATACCAGTATTTCAAATAAAGAAAATCAACCTTTTTGAAAACAAACATAGACAGACATATATTACCCATAGGATAAAAACAAGGGCGAGGACTAAAATGGATAACATTAGTGCAAGAAGCGACATCATCCATAAAATATATTTCATTCAGTCGTCTGAACTGGTTTTTTTCCCCAAAAATATTGTCTGTAGCAATTAGTAAAATTAATCAATCTGTAAAAGAATACTAGGACATAGAACATTCATTAATGGCATTTATAATTAATGTTCATTTTGTAAACCGCCACAGAAAGCGTGCTAACTGGGAACACTGTATAAGTAGTCCCTCCGAAGGCCCGGGTTCTGCCGCTTCCTCGCATCAGACTTTATGGCCATATTAATCAATAAATGTTACATTGGCCAGTATTGAAAACAACATAATTGATAGGGATCGAGGGATGGCAGGATTAATTGAATTTGTTTGTACATGATATTAACGGCAATAGATAAATTAGACCTTGATACACTTTCAATTAGCTTGTAATTGCCGAATGTCAATATTTCTATTCGTATCAAAGGACTTACAGTTATCTCCCTTTATTGCCCTGTGATCCAGTAATTTAATGAGATGATAAAGGCCTCTGATTTCCGATCGTCGTTGTCTCCGGTTAATACGGAACAAATTCGCTCATTATTGCCGCGGATAACGTCGACAATGGCCGTTATATTAAGTTAATCCGGCCTTTAAAGGAGATGATGTCTATCTGTCTATTACGCGCGAGAATCAAGAGCTGCTCGCTTTCTGGCCCAGCACTAAGAATGCTTTGGATGTGTTGGCTTCTAAAGTGCTTTGTACGATTGTAAATTCGCATCACATTGTATATAAGATAAAAGAAAAAAGGGGCTTTCTTACATGAGTTGACACTAGTATTTAGAATCTGTTTCAATTCCCATTTGTTAAGGAACCTAATTATATTAGTTCTACACACTGTTTATGGTGCTGACAAATTTTAACGTCAGATTGTTTTTGACATTGTTAAGGTACGCCAGTCAACAGAATACCCATCATGGCGAAACAAACGCTTGATTTGTATGAGCTCTTCCGATTGGTTGTATCAAAGGGCGGTTTGGTGGAGGTCATCAACAAGAAATTATGGCGGGAAATTACAAAAGGCCTCAATCTCCCTTCATCCATCACTAGTGCTGCATTCACCCTCAGAACACAGTAAGTAGGCCATTTCAATCCATTACCTCAAAAGAGAATAAAAAGAAATGCAAACACTGTGGCATTTTATTTAGTTGTACGTCATATCTATCTGTGTATACATGTGTACCTACCGCAATACAAAACTCATCAGGAACCTTTTTTTTAATCTCTTTAGATACATGAAGTACTTGTACCCCTACGAGTGCGAGAAACTCAAACTAAGCACGCCTCAAGAACTACAGGCAGCCATAGATGGGAACAGGCGGGAAGGTAGGAGGTCCAGTTATGGTTATGATCTGTCACCAGGACCCACGCTTATCCCCTCGTCACATCACCCTCACCTCAACGGCGGTCTCTTTAACGGAAAGCTGGGAGGCACCGCGGCAGGAGGGGTGTTCCGAAACGAACAACTTATTCCCTCCTCATTACTCAAGTACTCTTCTATGACAGAAAACGGATGGAATCAAAAAGACTTACTAGGCATGTTGTCCCACAACAGTTTCTCTTGTTCTGAAAAAAAGCTATGATTTAAAAACTTATAAGATTTACCTCCCTTTTTTAAAAAAGAAACCGCCAAAGGTGGATGGTCATTTACACTGTAGCACGATTTTTGATGTGAAAGCACTATGTTGTTTGAATACACTGTCTTTGAAAGCATGCTTAATATTTAAATGGCATATAATTCATGGAATTTCAGAAGCTTTCTGAAAACTATCATAATTAGAACTCAAACTGTGAACTTTATTTACCTTCCAGATCGGAGATCTCCTTTGACCAGTTTACAAAAGTTGTGGCAGTTACAGCATCATCAACTACGTAAGTCTCGTTAACATATGATTTCATGAGTTGTGCTTTAAAGGTATATAAAATTACTCTCTATTGAAATGATGGTTAACTGTGTTTATTAAAATGTAATAGAATAAACGCCATTTTAAAAGAAAATGCAACATACATTTAATTTGAAAAAAAATCCACTAAAACATCCCTTATAAGAACGACTAGGTGGCAACATTTTCTAAAAACCACTCCCAGTATAAAAAAAAACCACCTATTAAAGGGCATTCAAGGCTGTTTAGACAGTATGTATGGTAATTCTTGTCTTTTCAAGGGGATGTGTCCCAATTAAAAGGTTTAATTTGGTTCTGACTTTGTCTCGTTTGGAATGATTTTGTTGTACGCAATAACCTATAAAAATTTGATCTCTTGCTTCAGCTTTTGATTCAACAAAATAAGTGTTCTTTATATCCTGCACATTGGATGTTTTCACTTGACACACTAGTCACTCGATAAAGGATTAAAGACCCCAAATTTGTTTTTAGCATGATCCACCGCCATTCCCCCAACAAGAGAAGATTTTATCAGAGCCTCGGTCCTCCCAATTATTGTTGCTTCAATTTTATAAAATGCTAGGTTAGAGAAATTTTGATTCGGATGCCGTGCCCGGTCGCTGATACGTACCCTAGATCCGACAAATTACATGTATTAAAATACAGGCTGATTAAATAGTTTGGTCATGAAAAGGCACAAGAAAATACGGAATAAATCTCCCAAATTATTGGTTGGGGTCCTCTGATGGCTCCGCATCAGCACAATAATGATTTTAATGATTCAGAGACTGTAATTTAATCAGGGGAACACGCGCGACAAAGCTTCAGCTTTGCCTACATGAAACAAAACGCCGATTATAAGTTTGAACGTTCCTGATGAAAATCTTGTTTCTCCTTCCTCGCTGATTTTAATATTTACGATCGTAAAGCACTGATCAATTTAAGTATTTAATGACAAAAATTTGAATCGATCTTCCGAATTAAACGCCATGATCACACACTTGCACTGAAGGTAATTGTTGTGAGGGGGACGAGACGTCTCGAAACGAGTAGCAAATGGCGAGAAGAATTGCCCACCTCGTCACGAGTGACTGAGCATCACGCTTCTGTGAAGATTTGATAACATTAATCGCACACATCTTTGATATTTTTGACAAACAATACCAAATTATTTACCTGATATCAATCAGATAGGTTTCATGCACTTTCCTAAATAACCACAACAATGTTTAAATAATGCTCATGGGTTTGCACCTATGTCTACACCTGTTTGGGGGTTCAGTATGATATTGCAGATTTTCTGATTTTAAGAAAATTGGTTTTTATATCTTATAGTCACGGGAGGAAACGGGACACCTGATGAAGACAGTTTACCTCCAACTCCCACCCACCCCAGAAGTTTAACTGACCATTTAACAGAGCGTGACGCAATTGCAATGGAAGCGGCATCTCGAGCCATGGAACACGCCACAAGGAAAATGGAGGAAGCATCACGCGCAGCAGCTCAACTTTCCGAGGAGCCACCCAGAAAACGACCTCACGTCTCTACAGAGGAGGACAGACTCCCATCCCACAGCATGCCCAACACACACATAAAAATTACTAGTCGAAGTGAGTGGTTGCGTACACATTGTTTACACTAGCATTGTATCGAATATATTACGATTGACAAGACATGTTTTCACTATGTATGATATAATCTTAATGGATTGACTGCTCCCTTAATGGACAAAAAAGTAACGTATTTGCAAATGGCAGATTTTTTTTAAATATACACTGAGTGAACAAAATTTTCGGGAATTTTAGATCAAAGTTTTCATATGTATATTCTGTGTTTTTATTTTCTCTTCCTGAATGCAAATATATTTTATACATACAAAGTAACACCCAAGTAGACCAAGGGGTTGAGCAACAAACTTTATAAGTCTCTATCTTTCACCTCAGGCTGGACATTTTTCGAGCTATCAAAGTGACGATGATTTTATCAAAACAGAAGAAAATGATATCAAATCTGAACATCTCTTTAAAAGCACCTTTACATAATTGACTTATCATTTCTCAATATTTTCCATCAGTAACATTAAAGCAAGCCATTCTCGCGTCTTCTTATTTTATCGTTCTCTTTAATAGCTATAAATGGTTGCAGACTGCAAAATGTTTTTATTACCTTTGATGTACAAAACAATGGATTTTAAAATGCGTCCCTCAAAGGTTTTATTCAATTGAATTTTATCAGAGTCTGAACTTTAATTGGTGATATCAGCCTCGATCTCAAAACATGAGGCTGATCCCTGGGCTCTGTTCAGAAAGTGTCAACACCCTCGTTACTGTGTCTCAAAAGATTTTGTTTGACCTCATTTTTTCTTTATTGAAAGAATAAAAGTGTATCAGAACAATGTGCTATTCATTTTATTGTTCCAAATATTTTAATATTAACTCCATTAGAACTTTTAAAACCACTCATTATGCATGTACAATACAAAATCTCTGTGATTGTTTTATGAAAGATCCCTCGTAAATAGCAATTATCACTAAATTAAGCGTGTTTTTTTTTTCAATACGAGTTAACCAAATCGATTCATTCTTTACTCTGATTAGCAGCTATGGAAATAAATTTATTTACATTTGTTTTTGTATTTTTTCCAGACGATGGTCGCTCAGACATTGACAATTCCTTGGTGGTCAGCATGGAGATTAATGGCATCATGTACCAAGGGGTGCTCTTTGCTCACAATCCACGCCGCATGTGAAACTTCATAAACTGGACACAAATTTGGAAGAATCTGAAGGAAAACAATCACTCCGACCTGTTCAATGCTGGTTTGGTCTTTTGACCTCTGACCCAGAAAGGATGTCCGCAAATCCTTTGGTCAATAGGTGTTGATAGTTGTACGTATCATTGTGGGTGTCATTATCAACGTGTATCGTTGTTGTCTAAAAATGCCATATTGGTGTTTAAGAACTGCGCAAACGTAATGTTACAGATAATTCATTTTGAAACAATTCAAAGAATATTCATTTATTTATTTCCACGTGACATACCTACATGTAGTCCCTACTTTGTGAAATATGTATGAATGGGTTATCACAGATTGCGAATTTATTCACATAATCATCAAGTATTGTTTATTTAGTGATAAACCCCATTTACATTCACAGTCACGATATACAAAAATCGCACATCCTCTTGAAATCTTCACACAAACATCTAACCACCCATCTTGCCCGTGGTTCTTCGAGCCAACAAAGAAAAATTTGAAATATTTTTATCCGAGGGTTAAAGCGTATTATGTCTACAAAATCTGTGCCATAATTCTTACAATGATGAAGGTATATTGTATGAAAATCAGACAGTTTAAACTTTATGGCTACATCGTTTTTGTAAATTCTAACAGAGAAGATGGCTGTTGTATTAGTTCAAGAAACTCTGTTATAATTGCAATTATAGTTTCCACTTAGAGTTATATACGTCTGTAGAAGTGCAATGTTGTGTTACATTCTCTCTGTATCCGAAAACTTTTTTTTCCAGTGCAATTAGGTTTTGTTTGAAACCATAGAAACAGAAGTGATGTGAGAAAAAATGTATAGAATTATATTGCATATAAATCTGTTCTCGAAATTATTTTTTTTGTTTTGTAATTAAGGGTTTTGTTTTTATTCCAAATTAACCCTTTTGAATTGGATACAAATTTTATTGAATGAAATTGTTTGTTAATATTTAATTATAATATGTACACTGTATTGTCTCTTTGTTAAAAAAAAAGAATGACATAATAAAGAAAAAAAAACATGAGCTACAACTGTTTTAGTTATGTCTTACCGAAAAGCAATGTCTGTATATCTATCGTTTTTAAAAATAATTATTTGCAAAGAAAAAAAACTCAATCAAGACATAGTTTACTTTATATAAGAGCTATTAAACGGGTTGTGAGACAATGCATACCTGGTCGCAACATAAAAAGATTGAAAAGTTTACTGCATTACTAGATTCTGCCAACACCTTTTCCAAGAATTGGATCGAATCGATTGTCATGACCATTGTATAAGACTGTTTTACCTTCTGGAATTAAAGAGTTTATGAAAACAGATTAGTAAACATTCAAATCATAAAGCTAAAAATATCCCCCCCCCCCGCTTTATTACAGTTAGGGCAAATAAAGACAATATATCAAATATGTTAAAAGTAGGTCTGAGAGATGATTTGTTGTCAAATTCGGCTGTCTAAAAATTAAACATTTATTATAAAAAATTATGTATTTGGATTGTAGGCTACATTATAAATGATATCTGAGATTAATCTATTTTAAAGATAATGAATTTATTATTGATACGAGTTTCCGTGTTCGATACCGTAACTATTTTAATGATAATTATCCTTTGTATTTTCAGAACCGGATTTCAGTGAAATAGTTATACGAGACGATAAAACAGACATATTCTATCATTAATTATATAAAATACATCTGCTGAACTTTTTTGTCCATTAAATTACCGGTATATTTATTGATATGTTAGCACCGTAGCAGCAAACGATGAAAGCATTAACTAAAGCGAATCATGTCCCTTGTAGAATTATTATAGAATGTTTTTTATCTTTCATTTATTATTTATCATGACGGCAGTCTATAAAGTGTGGGAGAAAGATCCACACACGTGCTAAGATACATCCGCCAAAATTCTTCAACACTTTTCTCGGATAAAGCAGGTGGTATGTGAAGATGTATAGAATGTGAGGCGTCTGATTGAAAATTGCTTATTTTTGTAATTGACATTTTATCAAATATTAATAGACAATGTAATGCACGAAAGATTTTTGATAAAGAAATCAAATTAAACATATGCATTGCTTCAATACTACAGAAAGACGGATTTCAATAATGGATGTTTAGTGACAGCTTTACGAGCCAAAAACAATGAACTTATTTATTCGAAAATAAACAATGATTTGAGGTATATTTAACAAAAAAGTGGGCACATCTCGACTCAGGATGAACTACAGATTATCATTAATCGACAATGCTATTATTGGTTTTAAAGACCATATGAAGCATTTCAATTCAAATAGTTTTACTAAAGATGATAATATTACCTTTGAAATCTACTTCATTTCGAAAAAATATTAATTTCGCGTAATTTTGGGTCAATGATTCCCTTAGGTACTATAATAAATAATTGGTTCACAGATGAATGATAACTTATGAATCAATATTATATATAATAGCCAAATGTTTAGCTCTACAAAACTATAATTAAAGCTTTAGCTCTTTATTTCAATCTAAATTTATGAACGTTAAATTAACACTTTAAGTTATTTAAATGGATAATTTCACAACATGTTTTAAATACATTAACCATTACGGTATCAAAATTAATATTTTTACAAATAAATGCAATTTTTAAAAATCGTATTAAGATAAGATTTGTAAAATTCCTTACCGGTCTTCTGCCCATAACTTACAGATACAACTAGCCGACACCTTAACCCACTGAAGTTGTCTTTGATATTGTTTATGGTCAACATCTTTCAATTCGAATATTAATACTGCAGGCCTTGGTAATGATGCAGTTGATATTCATTTCAAGTTGACCAAGACTTGTCTTTAACTGTAGTCGAACTCAGCACCACTTTTGTCCTACCGATAGTAACCGATTGTTCCGCTAAAATATTTTTAGTGTCAGAATAACGTCTGTACGATAACAAGATAATAAGATGTCTCAGTGTGTTCAGTTTGATACAGCATAAATAAAAAAAGAACGCGTTCAAGTTTAACTTATTTCTCAAATATGCATAGTAAAACTGTTTTGCATTCTGAAACATATTTTGTGGTGCATTTTGTTGATGTCAGAAGTATTTTGATAAAAGTAAGTTATGTTGTTTTAACTACTGCCTTTAGTACCCAATCTTTCAATAAGTCACTGCATTCATTTGCAACAATAGTTTAAAAGGCCATACAAACCTTTCCATTTAGTAGCATACGTATTCTAATATTGTATAACCTTTGATCCTGAAAGACAAAAAAATGTAAAAACAATATTATGATGGTTATTAGGATTTGTTTGAAATATGAAATAAAGTTATTTTGTGTCACTGATCTCCAGATAAATTATTTTTTAATAACACTATACATTATAAGATTGGATTTACAGATAAATACAATGCTACTAATAAATATTATATGAAGCAGTGAATCTTTTCAATTTATCACTTAAATAAAGCATAAAAATTTAATATCTTTATTGAACAAATCGTATCCTGATCAAAACCCTCCGCTTACATAGGATGATATCATTTTTTTTAAATATAAGTGAACAGATGCTGTGACTAATTTAAAATATGTTAAGTTTTGTCAATATAAATATCTTTTTTTTCTTTTTTTTTTAATGTTACATTGCATCGTTCTAACAAAACAAATTCAAAATCAATAAGTCCTTTTTCTTAAAGAAGTAGATTTCCAAATTTGGTATGGTCCACTTTGAGGATGGATTGAAAGTACATCACATCTGGAGTACAAAGGTTTAATATGGCCACTAAATGCGTTTTGAAAACTCGTATAAGGATGAAAATTGTAAAAATCTTATATAGCCGGGCTCGAACCTTTGACTTACACAACACAATATAAAAGACAATGCAAAAAAAATCGTCCTACTATTCTTATATGAAAAATTAAATATATAAATAAATGAACAACCTTTGATCCTAAAACAATCAAAAAATTGTATTTTTATAACGATGTCATTGAAATGTTTTAGAAAATTAAGAATTGTGTGTCACCGGTTTTAGACAGAGTTCTAATGAGAGCACAATACATTATAAAAATCGGTTTACCGATGAATGTTAAGCTTTCAATGAATATAATATGAAGTATTATTTAAAGAATATGACCTTGGTAATGATCTTTCCACATGGAGTAATATAATTGCATAATTCCTTTTGTTTTTTGTTTCAGAAAGTAGTATGAAGACCAAATTGTTTCTTTGTGCTTGAGTAAAATAATATAAAATGATATATTATTTAAAAATATTAGTGTGTGAATTATATTACTTCCAATGCAATATAGTGACCTGGCTTGTATTAAGTTATAATTTTTAGGAAAAATAACGCACTCGGGGGAATTAAATAAGAATTGTGGAGCCACAGACTTTAACATGAAATGATAAAAATAAATTATTTGTTTCTCCTGAAAAAAAATAACCTAGTAATTTATTTCAGTTTTATTTTTGTACAATTCTTGCATAACAAACCAATGTTTCTTCAAAGGAAATGCACCATTAGATATTAGAGCAAATAATACTCTATGGAATAATATTCATGTTAAAATCATAGACCGTTCTTGAAGGAGAATCTTTTGAGCTCAGACTAAATATTTATAGAAAATATAAAAGTTATTATCTTAACTATTCCACAACTACAAATACCGGGGATAAACACAAAATAAGTATAATTATATGTAAAATTTTTAAAAAGTAAAAAAAAAAATTAATCCAATGTTCATAGATAAACGTTTGAGCATTTGGATTTGTTTTTGGACTTTATTCTACCCTGATACCAAGAAAAAAGATTTTTTAAAATTGTAAATTATTTAAAAACTCTATAAGAAGAAACAAACATTCAAAAGTGTCCAGTATTAAGTTTATCATCATTTATGGCAATGATTTGGAATGAATGGAAAAAGAGGAGGGTAACATAATCAATTTCTTGTCACTAGAGGTATGAATTACAAATCATACAGACCCCTGTGAGCGATTACATTAATTTGATGACTAAGGCAATCTTATTTAAAATGTTTCAGAGAATTACATATTTAATTTTTACTAGGCAAAAAAAAATAAAAAAAAAAAATAGAAAAATATATGTTAAACTTTTCTGAAACTGGTATTGAGTCACGTTTACAAAGAATCCAACAAAACATAAAAATTGTAACTTCATTTCTGACATAAACCTACAAAATTTAGATATTCAATTCATTTTATTTAAATTTATATTTTATCAAATTCATAATCGATCTGAGGTATGTAAGTAAATGTCAGATATAACCATGACATTAATTAACTTAATTTCAATTAATAATATTAATAATATAATGCATGTAGTTCATATTATGTTATTATTTGTTTTAACGAGTTGATAAGTACATGAAATGACGTAAAATTAAAAGCATTGTCCAAATTACAAATGAAAATTGAGTAATTTGGACAATATTTTACGTCATTTCATGTACTCAAAGATTTGCCCTTCATAGTGTTCACAACTGACTGTGTTTCTGTTTATATATATATATATATATATATATATATATATATATATATATATATATATATATATATATATATATATATATATATATATATATATATTAAAAGGTTGAAAGTAGCTAGTGACAGGTTTTAATTTTTGCCGGAACGGAAAAAAACCCCAAACGGCCAGTATTGAAAGGAAGCTGAATTTCAAGAAAAAATTGCGGTTTAGATAAGTTTCACTGTATTTGTAGTAAATAAGTAAACATATTTGGTTATTCTTGTTCTGTTTTTATATTGTAGTTATATTGTAGTAGATATTAAAAGAATCAATAATTTGTCATTTAAAGGTTTTCAGAACGTTGGGATTCATAACAATTTAGATGTTGATTTAAAAAAAACCAGAATTTTATAATTAAAACGGGACAGTATTAACCGGGTCAAAAATCGTTAAAAAATGAAATAAAACCGTATTTTCTAATAATTTTTATATAGAAGGATGAGTTTGCATTTTGTGCAGTTTTCATGTAAAAGTCATAAAGCTATTTGAAATTATTTAAAAATCAGATAGTGAGTCACACAAATTCAGCTTTCTAAATATAGATCGAGGACTATGTAACTGCCTGAATGTGTAATCTGATTTCCAGGTATAAAGCAATCTTTTTGAAATATTGATAATGCAAAATTTTTATGAAAAAAAAAATAATTACTGACATTAGAGCACAGAGTTCATCTTATTTTCAAAAACCAAGAAAAAGCCAAAACTTTCGTGAATCTTAATCTTAGTATGAGTCATCCACTTGTACTTCTACTGCAAATTGTTAAAATACCAAGGCAGTGTATACAGATAGTAATTATTCCGATCCATCATGATTTCATTCCTTTGAATTTATAACTTTTTCTTACAAATGTCTGGATGGAATAATCACCGGTAATTACCCCAACAATCGACCCATTCAGATTCACCCCCAAATCGGGAATAAGATTCATTACAGAATCATGCGGTGTTATTAAACAATATCACTCCTCTTGGCCCCAAGATTTCAAATCTCAGTGACCTTTGGCTTCTTACTAACACTCACTTTGTCAAATACAAGTTCTTATGCCATCTGATATCCATCCGTTTCCCTTCCTAACCCTATGCAATCTCTGTGGAAATGCCTGGGTATAGATACATATTACAGTGATATCAAAGTTCAGATCAGTAATTCACTGTTCAAACGAAGACCTAACACATTGCTTTTTTGATTGATCTCTTATCTTAATAATGACCATAGTCTGAAAAAATAGAAGAAGATTTTTCTGCATGAGTCAAGTAACTCACATGTTGTAGTGAATTGTATCTCATGACAATTCACTTGTCGTTAAGTTGACAGCTTTCTCTCGTTATGACAATGCCTGTGTGGTTTTTAAATTAAAATATATAGCATTTAAATATGTTCATATTGTGCTATGTGCACCGTTATGTCAATTTAAAATCCCAGTCTATTAGTGAGGTATTTTCTACTGTCTACAAACATAAGACTTTTTGAAGGAATGATTAATATTTTGAAAATACATTTCATAACAATTGCATATCTATTATAAACCCCTCAAATTACAATATTACAGGATCAAAGACTTAAATAGTGTACAAATTTAATTACTAATTTACTGATCTTACAAAACACGATAACTATTTTAAAACAAAGATGAATAAAAAGAATATTTTATTATAAATTATATTTAATCCATATGCATAACAATTAAAGCAATTGTATTTCGTTAAGTTTTAAATTAATATTTTCTTAAATATTCAAAACCGAACTGAAACTTGATCAAAGAGTGACTCACATTTAAATATTCTTCTTATCTGATAATAAAGACAGAAGTGATTGGAGTGAAACTATTTTAATCTGCTGGGGTGTCCTTCGTTTTTTTTCCCTATAAGACATGTTACACCTTGCACAATAATTAGTTATGAATGTTATAAATTTGTAAAATTCAGCCTTGTTAACGAGAATAAGCTGCTCCGTGTTTCCTTGTTTACCTTAGTATGTGACCAATTTAATTTTTTTTTAATGCTAAACAAATGTGTTTTGCAAGCGTTTGTGTTTAAATTTCATTTTTAATATGCTTTAACTACATAGTTATATATTCACAAGGAACTCTAATATGAGGTTATGTTTTAATCATATAATATATTATTAATTCTTTAAATGATATAACGTTGTATAATGTTTATAGATACACGTTTCGATTAAAACCCGATTGCATTAATCAATCTGCGTCAAAAGAAATTCTTTGTAATTTGCTACCACATTAAATATGTTTAAATGAGTTGACACACTTTAAAGTTTAAGTTTTATGAACGAAGCCCATAATGCTAAAAATGCATTGAATTAAACCAAATAGATCTATTTGAAGTCTCAATTGTTCGGTGGGAAAAGAAAAGTGGTGGAGTTTAATGCAGCAGTGCTCAAGATTATCAAGTGTGTAAAACCGAACAAAGTCGCCTTGTGTACTTGACGCATTAACCGTACATTCTGCTTATTTCATTCGTCTCCAATTGAAACATCGACCGGAGGATTTATTACCATATCCAGTAAATCGATTCCTTTGCACCGCCCCTTTCTTCCAATGGACGCCTTTGTTGAGGTGTGCAGAATCAAGTGGTTTAAAAAACCCAAGTGTAGTTGTACCTTAGTTTTTATTAATACCGGAGGTAAAATGTCAAATGATAGATATATAGTAATCGTGATCAGTGAATTATACAAACAAATCGAATATAAACAAAGAATTATAAACTTTTTGAAATTTCTCGTAGTATAAACACATAAATCATAGTAATATAAAGGTGTGACAATATTGATTATTTACTGAACTTTAGAAGGCAATATTATACTAAAACAATATTTTGAAAATAATAACTAGTTTCTTTAGCTTCTATAATTTATATAAAAAAAATGTATAGCAGAAACCTTTTGCACAGATATTGACAAATTAGACATTGTCATAAGTTTAAAATATCACACTAAATACTGATTTTTTAAAGATAAAATGATATAAAATTACAATTGTCACAACATGAAAAATCAAATTGAATCCATCAAACATAAATTGTTCTATTGATTATCTCATTCACGTCAAGGATTAACCGGTGAGCACTCAATACCATCTCCTTGATCAAACAATGGTTAACAAAGATCACGTGACATGAATACTACAGAAAAAGGAAACTTCATAAAGAGAAAACAACCGGACATAAGTTGTAAGATCTAAGTTTTAACAATATTCATATAAAGCTAATATGAGTTCAGGAATTATTATAATTAACAATGAAGAAAGAATATTTAATGCAAAATATATATGACAACATTATGAAAACGTATATATTTTAAAGAATGCATTTTTAACAAAGGTGGGAGAGCCAAGACCAGGCCGCCGTCATCAACTTTCCTCAAGTCAATACCTAGCCTCAAGCATGAGTTTTGACCTCAAATTCATGCACTTTTCTTACAACGATTTGAGTTAAGGACTGAGTTGAGTGATGTAAAACTTTTGGTGACGACGGGGCCAGTGTTACTACATATGAATTGGGTTGCACTATCTATCTTTTTAATGTTGTTTAAATTTGTCGATGAAACCGGTAGATTGTTATACATTTGGGTTTTTTAACAAAAAAATCGAACTTACTTTTTTTTTTTTAATTTGGCATCATTTAATAAGGTTTTAGTACAATATATAAAGAATATTTTGCATAGGTGTTTACCAAAGCTTTTAACTTTAGTTTCTTAATACAAGTTTAAAATATACATTTTGTTCATTTACATTTACCAATATCTACTATAAATAGCTATTTACCAATATCCCTTTACCTAAAATGAAAACATTGAAAATCTACATATGCATTTGCAGTATATATGTGTATTTCATTTTTGCAATGTAAATTTTTGTTGAAAAAAAAATCTGCATCAAGTTTTGAGTTCAATATCAAATATTACTTTTTAAAATCATTGCAAAAATATTCAAAAGTTCATACACAAGAATGTATTATTAACATAGCAACTGTTTTAATCGTATAAGCAATACCTGCTATCTTATTTTTGATCTATATTCTGAGATATGACTTCACTTTTTTGTATGTTACATTTTGTATAAACCTATTTGAAAAGACAAGATGGTGCAAAGTGGGCCTGTTTCGTAACATTGAAATTAAAATCTGTGAGAATAAATCAAGAAATCGTGTATTGTAACTGGGTACCGTAAGTACACCTTTTTTTGATTTGAAATCGTGTTCTAGAACACACAGGTACCAGACCCATGAATAGCCAGATTTAGTCTAACAGAAAGGGATAGCAATCAATTGTATCTTATTTTGCCTTATTCACAAGAGAACAATCAAAATTCTTGGCTCAAATAATGTTAATTGACGCGCATATCTCGTCAAATAAAGACTCGAGGAACAATACCCAACCCCTATCTGATCTGCCAAATGGCTTTTATATACAGAAAACAACTTCAAATTACAAGATTATCAACAAAGAAAACAAAGACTTTGGAACGATAACTATTTAGAGATGATCAAATTTGAATAATGAACAAGGACGGATCATTAAAACAATGAAAGGTACATTAAATTTCAATCATTTTCCTTTTTATCCATTCTTTAATTGGTACAAAGGAATCAAGAAATTGTTCACAGTAGGGGAACTTTAAAACTAATAAACAAAACACACCTATCAATTAATACCAAGACAATTGGGAGCAGACATTAACGCTTTGTCCCTGTGGTGCTTAATCTTGTCTTTTCAGCTATTCAAATTTGGGATAGGAATCTTTCCTTCAAAGGGAATTCAAAATTCTGGCTTAATTAACTAGTAGACTGAGTTTATTTTTATCAGTGTAATTCGTTTATTGTTCATCGTTGCTTAATTCATATGGACATATAAACAATATTCATATTTTTGCTTTATAATTTAAATTCGACATGCATTTCTCTAGGGACAAACAAAAATAAGGCTATGAGTTCAATGAAGGTAAAAACTAATGAGCAAAGTGTACTTAAAACACCCAATAACTAAAACATATGAAAGAAAACTGCATTAATATTCAAAGTGATCTTATGCTGTACACTTATAGTTAATATTGATCTCATTACAAAATTGGACATGAGGTTTGTTCTTTACACCTAAACAATATTCTTGTGATCGAATATGAAAATAATATGCTTAAATACAAGAGATGGTGACAATGGCTAGAATTGTCAAGGGAGTCAAAAGAGTAATTACACAGGATTAAAGATGGGTTTTCATGCCGCATGCTTGACTTATCATATGCTCCCTATATCGACACATCTTTAAATATTTATATAAACTAACGAATACCAATAAAGCAAAATACTGGCGAATTATAGGTTCAATATAAAAATGGTGTGGTTCTTAATTAAGAACTATAAAATTTGTTCTACCTATGCTCATAAATTATGAGATTCCAATCAAATATTCACTTATTGGAATCAGACAATTTTGACTACGGTTTTGTTCTACATTGTTCGACTGTTGTTCTCATGAATTCGTAATATATAGAAAGACATAGAGGGTAAAGCACGTGTTGATTAATTATCCAAATCTACGCCAAGGGATCTACCTCATTCCGTTTAGATTGGGATTTTAAGAGAGAGAGAGAGAGAGAGAGAGAGAGAGAGAGGCTAAACTTTTCGTAAGCAGAAAGTATTAAAGTAACGAGTCCGTTTTGAAACAGATTTTGAACCAAAAAATAAAAATCATCAGCAAATGTCTGAGGATAAATAAATAGCTAGCGATAAGAATAGGGAATTTAATATCCACTAAATTCTAGGCATCATATAAAATCGTTATATCACATTTTCAGTAGATGCTGCAGAGGGAACTTGGCTTTGCAACACCAACCTAATTTTTTGGACAAAATATAAAAGATTCGTGAAAACTTAAGAAGTGTTATTCTTTAACAAGTTTCCACCACGCGTTTTTAAACTAACTGACATACCTTACAAATGAAAATTAAATATTTTAAGAACAAGGTTTTTCTATGTTAAGATGATATGATCATAATGATGATGATGATGAAGTCAATGTTATGATATATATTCGCAGTATTTATACATGTAAATATGACCAGAGATGAAACGATAGTTTATAGTATCAATTTTCTACAGCTGCATATTTCAACTATAATTATGAAAAATTGCACAATTTTTTAACATAAACTGCTCAATTGTTGCATCATATTCTATGCATACAAAAGTCAATCAAATGCCAAATTGACAGAAAATTAGATTTGTGTCACTTTAAACTAAAAATCTTTAAGAAACGAGTCATGAGCATCGTTAAGAAACATTTCCCTCAAACTGTCGTTCATAAAAAGTTAAAAAAAAAAATCAAAGTCCCATCAAATCTTGCATGTCAATGGAATTGCTTTCATTAAGTAGAATTATATTTCTCGTTTCTTTTCAGATGCACTCTTGAAGAATTTAAACTATATAAAATTATGATGAAAAGATAAAGTGATTGATATAAAATATCAAACATAATGACTTTGTGAAACAATTTTAAGAATGAAGCGGGTCTTGATCTTTTAAAATTACCCTCCTATTAAATAAGTCTTGATATACCCCCATTGATTTGATAGATAAATGTGACCAAAAATTCACAGCGTTTGGCAATAGTTTATATTATTTGATGGTTGACAATCACGGAATCATTGGATAGCTCAAGTGTCAATTTCACAAAGGATCGGATAACGGTACCGTGTGAAAGACACCCAGCAATTGTTGACGTTCGTATTAAAAGTAGCCTCCCAAGTCATTATTACGGTTGAACTTATGCTTAAAATGGGAAACTATGACCAAATGTCTGTTTATTACTTCGATAATTCTTTTATTTACAACTCAAGTTGTTGATTGATAAGAAAAATACATGTATGCATTTAAAATGATTGAAAAGCCTCATTAATATATAATATTTTTTTCCCTCTTTTAAAAGTTTGAATTCTAATTTTAAAAGAAAGTCTTGCAGAGGTTAGATAAGGATTCTTCTAAACTACTGTGTGTGAATACTTTAGTCGTTATATATCTTGCAAATGTAGACCGAAAAGATATGATAAAAAATAATAATTTAATTTTGAAAGGTTAACAACTGTGACTATACCTATACTTCATGTCATATGCGCCGTCACCAAAAATTTAACAACACTCAACTCAGTCCTCAAATCAAATCGTTGTAAGAAAAGTGCATGAATTTGAGGTGAAAAATCAGACTTGAGGCTGTGTATTTACTTAAGGAAAGTTGGTGACGGCGGGGCTGATAAAGTTACCAACCTATATTGGGTATTAAATATACATGTACGATATTTAAATAGTTTTTTTTTCAAAGATACAGTCATCGACTAATACGCACAAGCACTGTTAATTTTTTTTATTATGACTACTCGTTTAAATATAAAACTATCAACTTTTAAATAAATTGTTTATATTGTTGCTATCGTCATAATATCTTTCATCATTCTTGCATACCATTCATGGTCAGTAACAGGTGCGTTGGCACCGTCATTTCTCTCAAAGAGTTCAGATGTCTTAGAAAGCATTTTTGCCTGCCATTTTTCCATATAAAATATGACAAAGTAATCCAACCTCCTGCCCATCTAAAAATCATGTAACATGAATTTACAAACTTATTCTGTAGTCAGTTTTCAGGAAACATCGCTCCTAAATAATCAAGAAGATTTTTCTTTTCTTCGTGGATATTGAACAAATACACGAGGTTCTTGTTAAAACCTGGTGCTATATTTTATGTGCTTTTCGCTGCTTGTCTTTAAGAAATGGTATTGATTATATGTATTGGAACCAATCCATACAAGTGTAAATGTGTAAATTGTAAATGTGCAGAAATATATACTCATGTCTATTTGTAAGTATATGAGTCCGATTAATTAAAGCATTATGGCCCAGTTTAAATGTAAACAGAATTAAAGTCTGGTCAATGTAAAAGATGATCTCAATATCATACCGTGAAGAAAAATTCGAATTGAAATATACATTCGTATACCAAGAGTAAATTAAAAATTTAAATTTCTATATTATTCAAAATAAACTTCAATAATATCATTTATTTTTTGAACTAATAAATCATACAGTGTCATCGTTGTGTTACAATTGTGTAACATTTTCTTTCTTCAGTATATGGACAATCATTTTACAAAGCATTTGATTTTTGCGACATTAATGTGTACTTGATTTTGATTAATAGTACTTGTATTGCAATTTCACCAATTTATGTGATAGAAAATATCTTCATCATCTAATGAAGACAATGGTCGATACATTTATGGTTCGATTATTGTTCAAAAGTCATCACTATTTTGTTTATTAAAAGAGATGCAGTGATGTGATCTTCCTTTAATTGTTCTGTAGAAACATTAGTCAATACTATAAAAGTATTGATATCTGCAGGTAAACAGAGGTTTTTATTTAGCTATAAATCTAAAAGGTTTTTTTTTCGACGCCTTTTCGTTTATATACAAAAATTATTTATTTTTCTCTGAAAAGGGACATTTTTTTTTATAAATCTTTTTATGAGAGTATAATATTTGTTTTTTCTTCAATTAATAAAATCATAAAAATACAAAACTCAAGGCAAACACATCCCATTTTATAACAGAGGATTTGAATGCAATAGGGGACACGCACATAATGTTCTACTTGAAAAGATCCATTGGTTTTTGTGCATCGGTTTTAAGGTTTTTTTTCTGTTTTGTTTAATTTTTTTAACGGAAAACAAAGTATTGAATGGTTATTGAATAAAAAAAGATGCTTTGTGAGAAAGAATCGACAATTCACACAATTAGCATCTTTCAGTTTAAATCTGTTAAGTAGACTAGGAGAAGAAAGATGAACAAAATTGTGTAAACAATCAGAAAATAGAGTTAAAAGGTTTGTTTCTTAACAATTTCTCAAGGTTGTATAAAAACTTTAATCTAAGGTTCTTTGCATCATAAGAAAATTTCAGATGGGGGAATGACTGGTGAAATGATTGTTCATCAAGGTAGGCTACTCTCTTCTTTTGGTATAGATATTATTCTTTTGATACTACGTCCACTTTTGGGTTATTTTCCTATATTTTTTGCATTAGGTTTGGAATGACACAGAAAAAGTTCTCAAACTATTACACCAAATTCACATAAGAAACGCTTTAACTAAAAAAATCATTAGTTATTAAAATACCTTGCAGCAACTTTCAACATTTTTAGACTCTATTTATCTCCTAAAAATGAAGAGCTATGTATAAAGATCTACATGTAGGAAAATGTTAAAATTCTAAAGTTGAAATATTTGGATATTTTCTTCATTATTGTTTCTGACCAAAATTATTATATTTAAAACGTTCAAATAGATCTGATGTGTAATTTATTGACCATCCAGCCATCTCAAGGAGCAAACATTTCTATTAATACGTAAGACATTGACCAACATTCCGGAGAAGCTAAAATTTCTTAAAAGATTTTTATTGGAAATAAAGTGGGAACATCAGTATTTTCCTAGCATCATTTATCTTCCTATAAAACTTTGCAATGTAATAAGTAATTTATATAAATGGTAAGTCGTCCTCCATTCTGTAAAGTAATATCAAATCAATTTTAAAACAAATATCAATTACAAAAAATAAATTTGAAATACAACAGTTTGGAAAGCTAAGCTCTCGGATTGTACTTTGAATTTAAATCGGGAAAATTTATTATTGAAAATAATTTTAATAAAAACTACATATTATGTCCTCAACTTTGTCCAAAATCGAGACAACGAATGCTTTAAGTAGATTAAATTTAATGATTGTTAAAATAAGTTACAGAAACAACCTAGTCCTATCATGGTTTTCTCTCCATGAGAGATAAAATTTCTGGGCTAATTCTTTCAAACAATAATATCTTTACATTCCTTGGGATGTGGTTTGGCTGTTTAATCAAGCCCAAATGTGATGAAGCAGAATTATTGAATACACTATAATATCAGAAAAGAAATATACATTCTGAAGCAAACGACCTAAATAGATAATATTATATCTCGACTTAAATCAGGTGCTCTTTTAACATCACTCTTTGCAGGGGCATCTGAAATGTTACTCGGTATGTAATGGGCGATTGTTATAACAATATACCTATGTAAGATGCACAGGGTTTATTAATGTAATTGATACATTCTTCATCAAAAAACATCTTGCGATGAATAAAAAGACTCTGTAGTTGTTTTGATAGGTATTGAATGGTGCAGAATGAGAAGAAACAATGGACGGGGCACTGAGCATTGAGATGACGAGTCACGTGATACCAACACACAGACGTCGAAAACAAAAGACTCATAAAAGTGTCTCTCCTTACAAGCACGCTTCAGTTCCCGCCATTGTAATTGGGGTCGGTGAAGTTATCGCGTCTTATAGATAATATAAAACATCAAATCACCAAGGATATTTTGATTATCCTCAATAGTTATTGCCATCCACGAAATGAACCTGTTTCATTCTTCTGACAACGCCGTCAGCAGATCTATAGCGAGATAAGGAACATCTTAGGCGGGTATGCATTATACTAGCCTTATGGAAGATTTTGAAAAGATTAATTAATGGATTTACACTTATTGCTTGCCATCACAACAACAATTTTAAAACAGTGACAAGAATTCAGTGAATAATTCTCTTGAAATCTTAAATTAAAATTGTGTTTCCCGTTCAGTATTTCAAGCATTTCTTCTTTTTATAATCTTTATATGTTGGAAAAATATTGTGGTATTTGATTTGTTAATCAAGACATCTTCAACAAGACACTTTTATTGCCTATTTAAGTATCAGTTCTTTATATTGCATTTGTTCGCCTTCTACTTTTACTTTTTTATATTAAACTCTGGATTCCCAATGTCGCAATGCTAAGTTGTGGTTCATACAGCAAAAAGAGAAATCTTAACATTAAGAAAGCTTTGATCGGTTTTAACCCCAAAAATTCTTTGCATCATAATATAATTTCTCTTACTTTCTCCTAGTTTATTAATGTATAAATTTACTTGGAAATTGTGTACTCCTTGTGAGGTCTTCCACGAATTCTTGGTGCAAAAGTTCTTAATATGCTTAATCTATATACTTTCTCAAAATGATTGCATTGTAAAATTTCATAAAGTAGCACCTAGGGTAGGTCTTCAGATTTTTTCTATTTATTTTGTGTTTCCTTTGGTCTTATAATTGGTCCAAATCACGGTTTGAAGAATTTTTATGATTGTACAAATAAATTTTAAAGTAGAAAATAGATTGGGCAATTCCTGGTACTTCATTATATATTGTATGCACAGTTTCAACAAACGGTATATATGTATACAATATCAAGATACTTCAAATGCCATGCCATAGTCTGCAGCATTATAATTCTCAAGAAGGTTTCTGCATTTACTTTGGTGGCATACTTCTGCCTCTTGTTTGCAGGTTATTTCTTTTTTAATTTATCAACATGCAAGATAAATATGTTTATGTGCAAGATATTAATGTCAACATGCAACATAACTTTTTTGACGTGCAAGCAAATTGCAATCTGGTAAGAATAGCAAAAAAAATCTCAAAATATCAAATATTGCCCACATGTGACTTTCAACATGCAAGATGCTACTTATTTATGTGGACATGAAACTTATTTATGTTGATATTCTAGATGAATATCTTGACATGAAACTTATTTATGTCGACATGCAACTTATTCATGCTTGACATGCGAGAAAAAATATGTTGACATGCAACATATTTATGTCAACATCCAACTTATATATGTTGACATGCAACTTATTTATGTTAACATACAACTTAGTTATGTTGGCATGCGAGATAAATATGTTGATATGCAATTTGTTAGCATACATCAGTTGTATGTCAACATAGTTAAATTGCATGTTAACATATTTATCTGGCATGTCGACATAAATAAGTAGCATGTTAGCATATTTATCTCGCATGTCGACATAACTTAGTTACATGTCAACATAAATAAGTTGCATGTCAACATAACTAAGTTGCATATCTACATATTTATTTCGCATGTCAACTTCAATAAGTAGCATCTAGCATGTTGGGTGATATTTGAGGTTTTTATTTAAAGATTTTAAATCATTTTGATCTGATTTCAACTTTCTTCCAAGTCAACATATTATGTTGCATGTTGACAAAATTATCTTGCATGTCAACATATTAATCTCGCATTTCGACATAATTGATAGAAAAATAACTTGCATACAAAGGGCAGAACTATGCCACCATAATTTACAAACTAATAGTAAAGTCTAGGTATGCTTCCTGACCCTGGAGCCTAGAGCCCGGAGTCTTGTAATATGCCTAAGTCTACGTTGAAACCTTCAAGATTTGATAACTGATAGATAATTGATAGTTATAAGTAATGTTAAATTAGTTTGATTTGATGTAAAAAATGTATAAGCAAAGTCAATACCCTTGAATATATTTATCACGAAGTATATAAATACATGTGCAGGTCGAAGAATACTATGTATGTCGGTCAAATGATTGTATGGGCTTACATAACATACATGTAAAAACTTTGGTCTTAGTAACAGATGCTTGGAAATAAGATAATATAATCAAACTACATGCATTTTCATCAACAAATCACAGTTAATACTTTTTTAGACGTGTGTCTAGAATATTACCTCCAGGTGTTTGATTAAAGATGTATCAAAAGAAAATTATTTTGGACCGGTACGTCAGCAGAGGATGCTCACTCCTCCTAGGCACCTGATTTTACCTCTATCTTTTTGGAGGTCCGTGTTGCTATGCTTTGAATTTGTGTTTCATTTTATGGATTTTTGAGATGGTTGACGGTTTGTTTTTTCATACATAAAATCAATTATCAAATAATATTCGTCATCAACTCACAAAGCTTTTTCCATGTAAATGTCCTTCTGTAAGACGCGTATTACGTGTGCTATTTTTGCAACACCATAAATACTAAACATTGCTATCATTCCAGTCTCAAACAGATATAAGAATTGATTTATTAGTTTCAACATAAAATAACTTTTAAGAAAACTGTTACAAATTTTATAACAATTCTATCCAACTATCAAAAAATATATAGAAATAAAAATTGACAAAAAAATTTGAAAGTGAGGCGTTGTACTTAAAAAGTGAAAATTTCATGGTACAATTGACCAAGCTCCACTTGCCTTGTGTGTGTTTACTTTTCAAATAAGAGATATTGACATGATGATTTTTGGATATTTTGGTTATTATTTCACATCAATTCGATTCATATGACAACCAAGAACAAACTTGTAGTTAATGCATTTGTCTGAAATAAAGAAGTTCATCCAACAATACTTTTCTGTAAATTTTAAAACACATCCACCACACTATCTCGGAAATCATGAAAACGGAACTGATTTTACAATGGTATTTGGAGGAAAGTAGAAATTTTAAAAGGTTTTCTTTTTTATTTAAGTTCATTTCTAAAATTTATCAGTGCCTAAATATCATTCTGTTGATCTATATTGATGACACTAACATAAATGAACAAATTTGATCAAGTAAATTGATTCGGTAAACCCTCTTCAAAGATATAATGATACCGTGTTTTACATTCAAAAATGATATACAGAAGGTCACGACTTGCTTTTAAATTTCGGCAGACGCCGTGACTGTTCGTCGCCACGTGATCAACGTGATGAGATCTCGCGAGATAATGGAAAAAATATCTTTAGTGCTGAACACGCGATGAAAACATTCACACCTTACAGAAACGTCTTACAAGATTAAACGATAGGATTGAATATCTAACAGGTTTATAGTTGGTGTATCAAATCAATTTTGGTTTCTTCCTCACCCAAAATGCGATGAACGAATAAATTCTTGAAATTTTTATTACCATTTTTGTCTGTCATAGGAATTTCCGATAATAAAATATAAGATAAAGACAAGCTAATCTTTTAAAAAGATTGGTGAGCTAGCGCTATAGCCATTATATAAAACAAAAGTAGATTTCTAAACCATTGGTTTAATTTTCTGAATCGATTTATTATTAATAGGAAGGCACAGTGGTGCACTAGAATTGTATTGGGATGGAGAGGGAGGGGGTCTCTATTCAGAATGGCGAATCTAGAGTTGGCTTCACATCAGTAATGAGCTAGTCCATTAACTGCGCTTAAATCATGCATTCTGTATTCATTGTTATTTCAATTTTGACGTGAAAAATAAGAGACAAGTAGAACCAATGGTACTCAAGATTCGGATCTTCTCGGGACTTTCCGGCAAGCTCGGAAAACATATCCGATGTTATTTTACGAGCTTGAAGGTAGTTAAGAAAACAAACTATTTATTATTTTTTTAGAAATAACTTGGCATATAAATCCTAAACTACTGTTGTAGACGATAAAACAAAATTGACATAGTTTATCTACAGTAGATTTCCCAGAATTCCCTACCGTGAGATTGAGCATGCGCATTCCAGTAAAAAGGACTAACGTAGTTGCTAGCGCTATTGTATATGGATAAAATCGGGAAAACACTTTTCCTCTTAGAACTGGCGATTTTAACTGGAAAAAAAGCTTTTAAAATAAAACAATTGTATGATAATAATTTTGCAGAATTTTACTATAAATTATTAATTGCACTAACCTTTAAACAACCGGGAGCAAATGGAATGCGAATGTTTGTATATTTTGTGATACCTGTAAGCCAATCTAAGACACTTAACATTTCTTATGTTAGGATGTAATTGTTTAAAATGTAGTAAATGGTGTATCACGGTAGCATGGGAAAAATGTGGGGGAAGGGGGGGTTGTTTTGTTTTATAGGGACGTATGCGTCCCTAGTTTTTATAATAAAGTAGTGCACATACAATTATTTTGACGCGTTTCATATTTTTTTTTTTTTACAATACCGGGTAGATATATACATGCACAAATGCAAAATGAAATGTAGATATGATGAAAAGTTCTAAATCGGAAGAAAACCTAAATAAATAATATGATTAAACAATCTAAAATGTGTACTTCAGCTCAAACAGAAGCCTGTCTATACAATTCACACAAAATCATTGCGCTGTTTGACTGACAGCTTAGGAAGATCGAAAGCAAGTTCAATTTTCAATGAAATAATTGACAAAATGCTCCTAAATGTAAGGTCTTAATATAAATTTAATCTAAAACGTTTCTAAACCATTTCATTAAAAGTACATCAAAATATCAGCAATCATTAAATTACCTGCATGTGATAACTGAAGTGAAATTGATAACAATAGAGGCCCGTGGGCTTCATCGCTAACAAAAAATTTAAACACTCGTTATTTATTGCAACCTTTCTACTTTTCTGATATAAAATATTGAAATTCAATTGTAGTCACATATGTATCTTGGGATATATTCACCATTTTAAACCATATAAGTAAATATGTGTGCATTTATGAAATTAAGCCGATTTGGTTAATGTGATAACGTTTTTTTCGTTTTTTCGGCACATTTCCCCAATGTATTTCTATAAAATATACTTTGCATCTTTTGTGTTGTTCATTTTTGGAAGTTGTACAATGAAATTAAAAACTACGTCTATATGAATATCATCTATTAAATATTCCATGTAAATCAATGATGATATTTAAAGAAATATGGAAGAAAATTATCTTTTATAAATTAATTTTATACATTTTCGTTCTAATTAAATTAGAATAATCCTCAAATATAAATAGGAAATAATTGTGGAGATTATTATGCCGTTTGTCGAAAAGTTGTGCTACAGAAAAGGAATTATAAATAAATCAAACACTAAGTAGACAAAAAAATGACGCGAAACCACTTTGCATCATCTGATTTGGTTGGAGAAATGTGTGTGTGTGTGTGTGTGTGTGTGTGTGTGTGTGTGTGTGTGTGTGTGTGTGTGTGTGTGTGTTGATTAACTTTTAAAAAACTGTACGCATGTGTAATGTTTGTATCCGCTGACAAAATTAAACATCATTCCCAAATTAAAGAAATAATTTTTAAGGAGTCTGAGTTGTCAAAACATTATCCATCAGATGTAACTTAAAATTTTAGATATGATGTTTTAAATTATAAACTATAATTATTTAGTAATGAAACAAATATGACAGTTAAGAGGGATCGATGGTCGCGGCCATTTTTAGACTGTAATGATCTCCTTTAGAAGAATAGCTCTATGAAAAAAAAATACAGAAAAATACCAAAATTTAAAAGGCAATATATTTGGATGTTTCTTTACTAAATAATAGTTAAAAGCTAACAAATCTAATCTTAAAACTTAATATGTAGATCTGAAGGTTAATTTGGTGACCATCCAGCCTCCTTAAGTTTTAAAGTTTGAATATTTCTCTATATATCTATGTATCTTTATACAAAGCTCTCCTTTTAAAGGTACACTGTATAAGAACCGCCAACACCATTCTGCCTTCTTCAAATAGGCAAGTAATGTTCATGAGCTATTAATATGATACAGAGATCAGCTTTTCCAAAACCTAGAAATAGCGCAATGGACACTCACTCGATTGTTAAGAAATGCTGCATCAATGTGCGCAGTATTTCCGAAACCATGTAACCATTTTGACCAAGTGTTAACGGAACACGTAATATAATAAAACAGCAAATAAGCTAAGATAATCAAGTATCGAAGTAATTTTGGAAATTCTACATCCAGGGGTACATTCAGCCGGTTTTACATAATTAAGAATTGTGAGCATCTTGTTTGTAACTCGACAAATGACACGAACATTTTAGTGACCTATTAGAAATACCTAAGTAAATTAACAATAAATGGGGCTGGGGCTATTGAAAACGTTCAGCCAATATTGTGATGTTGTCCTTTTAAGCATTTATTGGATCGTATAGAAACATTGTGATCATTGACGCCCCGCAACAATACTTTCATAAAAGTGGCACTTTAAATCAATTTTCTGATGATACTGTATACAGGGTTATTTTCGCACCGTGTTAATTTCGCCCATTTACACTTGTAAACGGTTTCCCCGCTCTTAAATTCGCCGAGAAATTTAAGCATTGAATGCTTATTTGTGGATGTCTCGGTCCTGTAACACACCAAGCGGTGCAGAAAACGCGCGGAATGATAATTTGTCTGCACCTCTTCGTGTGTTACAGGACCGACGACATTCAAAAATAAGCATCCAATGCATATATTTATATTCACACTGATGTCTATTTGTATGAAATGTATGTGTATTGTCGCTGAAAAGCCATTATATACGCTCTCTGTCAGGGTTTTGAAACATACATGGAACAGCCATATTAACATGTTATTTATTTCGCTTCCGCGACTAAAAATATAGTGCCAGATCTAGAAACTTTGTAGAGAAAAATCTTTTTTATTAAGGAGTAAATAAAATTTAATGATTATTTTTCAAAAGTACATATCAAATTGAATATGTTAGATTGAACGTTTTATTTAGTCTTACAAAAATAAATATACTCAAAACACGTGAAGACGTTTATATTTGTGCTCATGGCGCATGCATTAGCAAAGTGTATTCATAGAAAATTGAACGTCGCAGATTTCCACTGCAAACATAAGCGGAAATATACACTGAATATAAAATATTAGAATATATGATAGATTCTCTTTTAAATAACACAGTAATTTAAAAATTGTTTTGAATTCACCCAGTCTTAAATTCGCCCGCTGATCAAGATGACGAAAGGGGCGAAAATTATTTCCCTGTGTATAGTACATTTATCTACGGTTTTTGTCTAATTAGTCTTTATTTTGAGGAGATAAAAAGGTACTGTTGAAAAACTGCATTATCAACAGGTGATCAATCTTGGATTTTAATCACAGTTTAACTTATATCTGATTATCGTGAAAATTTAATTAATAAAAGAGACGTGTATATTATATAATAACTTAAGGAATGAACACCCGGCCCATCGGACATATATGTCACTTTATAAACATGAATATACAAATAATAGGTTTACGCATTGCTATTTTTGAATAGAATAGATTGTCTGCACATAAAAGCTGAACTTTAACTAATTACCTGTAATCCAATTAATTTTTTTCTAGAATTGCATACAATATACAGGTAAACCAAGCAAGGGTGTACAATAAATATTTAACTGAAGAGCCCTATCATTATTTACATAAATATTTAACTTAAATTTCCAATGAAGACAACTTCTTCCTTTTTTTTTTCTTACATGAGCACAAGTTTATACACATGCGATCTGGGATGGAAATATCAGTCTGAAAGGCCAATGTTTACGCAGTTTAAAGATAATGATGTATACTGAAATTAATAAAATGACACAAGCATGGCTAATTGTAAAAGATTGTAATATACAGAATAACAATTTCAAGACGTTTATCCGGCAGGCCACCTTGGATGACTTTATCAATATCTAATAAACATTACACATCTAATTAACGACAGCTATTTAAGGTTGTCATAATTTAAACTTTGAATGTCAATTTTACATTATTTGTAATCTAAGCAAAAATAAGAAACAAATGTTGGCTACATTTCGAACTTTATATCATAAATTACTAACTGAAACTGCATGGTTGATGTGATAGCTCATTAGCTTTAAGATCGAATAATTTAATGACATCTTCCTCAACAAATGTGAGTTTAATTAAAGTTGTAAGCAAGTTATACAAATTTATCAATATTGATTCTAAAAAATATAATAAAAAAGGATACAAATATGTTTTGCCATAAAAGAATATTTCCACCTTAAAAACCCCTTTGCTTTGTATTAAATTGAAATATGCCATGCGCTATTTGAACAGCAGAACATGATTATGCTTATTTTTGCATGTTTGTTTTAAGTAATGGTTAAATCGATCCAAAGTGATACTACACAATCAACACGCTATTTCAAATCAGCCATTAATTCTAGCTACGATTTGATTCCAAAGAACTGATAAGTATCATTTTGTATTAGAATTGTACAGAATTTCAACACGTTTCTGATAAACAAAATATCATAAGATAGATCTTTTTATCCAATACAATATATACTTGACACTATGAAATACGCCACTGGATTAAAAAGATAAGACCCCATTGGAAGTCGAGATAAAACCCCCAAACAAGTCCTGTTTTATATCGAACAATATCAAAGCATGATGGCACTGATATTGTCTGATTGAGTCCTCCAATCTTTTCTTAATCAAGGCCCCTGTAGTCTACACGCTTAATAATTCAATTTATTGAGGAGCCATTTTATCTTATAAACAGTGCTATCGGTTGCCAAATCCAGAGTGCTAACAGCTTTATCGCTCCAATTAATTTATCTGTTAATCTATCAATATCAACAACGTATTCAATTATCAAGACTGAAGTACATTAAAAATTTTACAGACAAGTTCAATTCGCGCTGCTACCGGAAAGATAAATTTAATCCGTTGCAAGCCACCGATAATCATTTATGAATTCATGGACGAATAAAATATAATTCATAAAACTAGTTTGTCTTCTAAAGTCATGAAATGAGTGTTTTAACATTTTGTGATCTATTTTTCCCTCCGAAAATAAAAAAATCTACCTACAGGATGCGAACCCCTAGTTGAAAAATTAAGTTTTTTTTCAGTTGTTTATTTCAAAGAGTGAAAAATTTCAACTATTCAGAGTAATTAAAACGCTGAGAGGAGACAACTATCAACATATCTATTCAGTGTGAAGTATTAATCGCTTGGTGGCTTTGGCTGAAATTCGAGAAAAGAGATTCAGAGAGAAACAAAAGGTTCGTTTGATTTCAGTTCTGAGGCAGCTTGTCACGGGTATGATGCAAGATCACTCTCTGATATACGCCAGTTTTGTTTTCCGCTTGGTTTCAATTTGAATGACAGTAAAGTTATCCCTTTCTTTTTAGGACAACAATGTGATTTTTATCTGTTTCGCTATATGCAAGGTACCGTTTTATTAATGAATCGCACTCGGCGTTACCATGGTGTACAATTACTGGTATTAAGGTTTAATTACATAGAGATTCTTTTATTTGAAAGACTGGCTTTTCGTGTGCTTTTTCCATCTCTAGAAAGAAATTATGTACATGATTTTGTTTATTATCGGCAATATGTTCGAAAACGCATTCTATATTCCATAAGCTTCGATTTATACAATACATATACCTACATGTACATGTAGTTTGTTTATAATTGATAGCATACTAAATGTACATGTACATGTACCTATGGAGCTCTTATTTAGCACATTTGTAGTTTACGAATGCTAGACTCTGCTTTGTTACATAAAGTGTAAAAATTTAAAAATATAAGCTAAAATTTATGAGTTGAATTAGTTGCAGAATTCTGTACTTGTTTTCAAGATAACAACTCAAGTAAATGTCTGAAAATATAGTGACATAGACGGTTAGGCCATCTCTCTCTCTCTCTCTCTCTCTCTCTCTCTCTCTCAGCTTGTAATATGTTACGTATGTTGACTTACACACACATTTTGATGATAAAAAATGTTTTCCTATTTTTTAAATTATCTTGCTTTTTCTCTTTGAAAGTGCTCAGAAACTAGTACTCCAAACATTGTAGATAATGTTGATTATTTTTTTTTAATTGTTTCTCAAACATGATGATTTTCTTTTCTTTTGAATGTTTTCAGGAAAAGAATGCAAGATGTGTTAGCATGCAATTATACATTTTGGACAACCTTATTGACTTTAATGGTCTTAACAAAATATTAAACATCATCAAGTGTTTGATAGTGCTGCATTTAAATAGACACAAGAGCAGCAATAACAATTTTATTGCACAGGTATGAGGGTTGTCAATATTGAAATTAAGAAAGTAAACGTTTTGTATAAATACATATTCAATTATAGATACAGAGTAAACGTAATTGCAGGCACATAACCAACACTTACACGAGCAAGGAACAATGACCACGTGATGCAACACCCGATTATGTTAAAAATAAACTGCAACGATTTTGTAATCTAACCACCCCATAAAAGCTTACTCTTTGATCAAGACCCAAAACTTATAATTATGAATTGGACATCTGGTGATGTACAGGTTGCTCTCCTTATAAAACTGTTATCGATATGGTTAATACGCTGTAGGAAATACCACACTAGTCTCGACCTCTTACACTTTTTACTGCAGAGCTCTTATTGATAAAGAACAAGACAAAACGGATTATTTTAATAGATAATTTTTAATTCATAATAATTGGCATCCAGGTGTGGAGATTCGTAATCTTACTTTGTAGATTAATAATATTCATTTTATCTATTAAATATAATTCGCACCAATTATGGTTTTGCATAAAAATTGCCATATCAAAAGGTAGAGATTTAATTTCTATAAAAGTTTGATTTTGCTAGATAAAATATTCTTTCTGAAATATGACACTTTTACGACTCAATAAAAAGGAGTTCTTTTGGAAGACGTTGACCGGGTTCTCTTGGATGGCCCTTTATCGGATCCATGAGCTTTCCTACTCTCATTTGAACTTTCATCACTTTTCTCGCTTTCTGTGTCTAGTGGTTTTAGTTTTCCATTTGGTTGGACCGATTTGTCTATATTGCTTAAGCTTCCTGATCTTCTTAATTGTAACGTTCTGTTTGGTACAAAGGTGCTTGGGACCAACTTTTTCGTCCTTTTAGGGGCTTTTCCATGCGGTGGCAGCGTGGAGTCGACTCCTGAAGATTCGCTTGTCATACCGCTCTCATAGTTGGAATCTAGATGCGAATCCGAGATAGCTTCTTTGTTCAATTTCAGATAGTTTTTCCTAGATTTAAGTTTTCGATCGGATTCAAGATTCGACTTCCGGTCCGAATCTAAATTTAAATCGGCCATTGCAGATTCGACCACGACCACATTGTTCTCATTGTCTATTACAGAAATATCTGTAGGTTTTATAAAAATCACGACATCGTCCTGTGGTGGCATGGCGATATCTGTTTCTGGTTCCGGTTTAAAATGCTCCTTATACTTCAGTTCTTGTTCATCTAAAACAGCTCGGAGTTCGTTTTCTAGCTTTTCTTGTTGTGCTTTCAGATCTCCTTGTTCTCTCAATGCTTTGTCGCGGATATTTTGAGATCTACTAATCTTTTTATCCAGTTCTCTGAGAAACGCTTCTCCAAATTCCGAAAACTCTGTAGAAAAAAATTTGCATAGAAAAGTTTTTGCCGTATTTCCTAAAACACCGTAGAACAAAACTTTTCAGAGAAAAACATCTTCCGAACAAAACAAATAGATAACTTTTCCATTTGACTATCTTAATTTTTTTGAGTAAGTAAACAAACTACCAGTACACTATTTTCAATGTTTTTGAAAAAGATTTTAACTATGTTTCTAAAATGATTAATAAAAATGAAAATAATAGATTTTTACTTCTTAGATTTTTAAAAAACATTTTGCATGTTACAATAAATAAAGTGAACTAAACGGCCGGATAATACATGTAGAATACATAATAAATAGAGACCCACTTCGCATGTCAGACATCTTTATACATCAAACTCTCATGAATAGGACCATGGCAAACCAAGTTTTAAAAAATTCTTGTTTTTGAAGGCAGCTTTATTGAAATTCCGATTCAATTTTAAAAACTATTTTCCTGTTTACTGCCATTGTCCAAAAATCAAATTTTGTTTTATTAAAGGATTCCATCGACGGCAACATGTAACTTACTCCGTAGCCGAGTGGATAAAGTGTCGGACTTAGGATCCGTACATTCCGAGTTCGAATCCCGTAGGGGCTTTTGTTGTTATTACTTAATTGAATTTTTTAAATATTCATTTTTTTTTATCCCCAAACTGCAAATTTTTCGCTTATTTGACTTTTGTATTGTTTATTGTTTTGTATTGTTTATTTGTCATTATATCTTTCATAATCAAATAATTTACTGTTAATTTGAGTGACTTTTCCAGGAGTGTTATTCCACCTTAACACCAAATCCAATGATATAAATATAAAGGCAAGTACTAGAATTGTCTCTTTTGGCGTCAAAATGAAGGGATTAGGGTTCATTTAATAAAGAGAAAATAGGTAGCGTTATAAACACTGATCAAAACAATTTTTATGCACAGAAAAAACTCGCAACACTTTAAATCCGTAACGCGTGATATCTTTCGTGTATTTTACCAAATTAGTCAACTGAGTTTCTGTTTCTCTCTCTGATCAATTATGAATAGTAGGATCCGTGACATCAAACATTTTTGAATTTTAAATAAAAAATAAGGATTTCTATATTGTTGATCATGAACATGTTCGTGAAATGTAAGTAGACAAGAGAATTGCGTGCTATGGCCGCACCATTGATGCCAGGCATTGATACACTGATATAAATGTTGCAATGCTAATTTTAAAAAAACCCAACTTGATTGTTTCTCTCTACTTTTATCCATTGTCGTTAGAGAAAAGATAGCAATGACCATCAACAAAGCGAGTTCACAAAATATCACCTTTAAATAATTTGACAAGTTTTGATATGTACTTGGTTTTGAGAACAATATCAACTATTCTAAAATTCTGTTTGGAGAAAATCCAGTTTGATGACATTCATTTCATCATTACGTGTAACATTCTCTGACAGAACAATTTTAACCATTATATATATTGCCATGAAATTTTGAGCAAAATGTCAAAATTGAAATATTAAAGTAAATAGAATTTTTTTAGGGATATGTGGTGAAAAATATAAAAGTTGATTGTTCGTACTTCCCAGAGTTCAGCTTTCAAATTGAGAGTGATCATTGTGTACATAAAATGTAAAAGTAATGTTTAATTGGAAAAAAAATGTAAGGGAAGGGTAAAATGTGACATACCTTCACCATTAGCGACACAGATCTGAGACACTGCATGATCTACCTATAAAATATCATAACATATTCTTAAGTCTAATTAAAAAACAAGAGGCCCATGGACCACATCGCTCACCTGAGGAACAATAGGTATGATAAAATCAGCTTATACAAACTATCTGGACAATACATGTAGATCCCTTATAAATAAAATCCTTTTTTCCCCTGGATATTCTTATGTTTATAATCATTATTCCCTTTTCTAACTGGATAATTTTATAGTCATATCACATGTTGAGTATTGCACTTCTCAAAAAAATCCTAAACAATTGTTTACATATGGGATATAAACCTACATCAAACACTGAACCCCTTGTGAGGCCAAAGAATCATCCATGGGCCAAAGTCTAAACAACTACAAAGAATTACCTGGCTGATTAGTTTCTTATAAGAAGAGTTTTAAAGATTTACTCTATATATTCCTACTTCAAAATTTGACCCCCATTGTGGCCCCACCCTACCCCCAGGGGTCATGATTTTCACAACTTTGAATCTACTCTACCTAAGGTCATGCTTCCACACAAGTTTCAGCTTTCCTAGCTGATTAGTTTTTTAGATTTTTATAAAGATATACTCTATATATTCCTATGTAAAACTCTGACACCCCATTGTGGCCCTACCCTACCCCCGGAGGTCATGATTTTCACAACTGTAAATCTACACTACCAGAGGATGCTTCCACACAAGTTTCAGCTGTCCTGGTTGATTAGTTTCTTAGAAGAAGATTTTTATAGATTTACTCAATATATTCTATGTAAAACTTCACCCCCCCCCATTGTGGCCCTACCCTACCCCTGGGGGTCATGATTTTCACAACCTTGAATCTACACTACCTGAGGATGCTTCCACATAAGTTTCAGCTTTCCTAGACAAATGGTTCCTGAGAAGAAGATTTTTAAAAATTTCAAGAAAATTTTCAATAATTTCTAATTATCTCCCCTTGTAAAATAGTGTGATCATTAATTTTCACAACTTTGAATCCCCTTTGCCTAAAGGTGCTTTGTGCTAAGTTTGGTTGAAATTGGCCCAGTGGTTCTGGAGAAGATGTCGAAAATGTGAAAAGTTTACAGATAGACCGACAGACAGACGGACGACAGACAAAATGTGATCAGAAAAGCTCACTTGAGCTTTCAGCTCGAGTGAGTTAAAAAACCAATATTTTCATTTAGATTAAAGTTATACATGACAGGTTTTTTCCTGATCAATATTTTGAAAATATTTAAGTACTTTATATTTAAGTTCTTATCTGAAGATATAAATTTTCTTCAAATGTTAAAAGACACAATTAATTGTACATTTGCTGTAACTTTCCATGCTCGTGGGCAGTTGTGTGGTTAACCTTCAGTTTGGTTGAAATAAACAAGAAATACAATAAGATTTACGTAAGGAAATTTCTACAGCAGTAGGCGTTTATTGGACTCAGCACTTGGTTTAATTGTACATGTATAATGTAAACAAGATGTATCGGCACTAAAAATTTTACACCATACACACTTGTAAGAAAGTTCATAGATAAATAGTACTACGATATCATTTATTTTTTTTTATTGTTTCAGTTTAATTTTATAAATTTAAAGCACATTGAAGAGACAGGAAACTAGATTTGTCAAGGAAGGACTAAAACTCAATGCAGGGCATTTTTTAGGATAAGTGACATATTAAAGAGGATGTGACCTTAACCTTGGTCAATGACCTCAGATCAAGGTTATGTCACAGGCAACTTTTTAACCTCTGATATTTCTTCTAATAAAATTTCTGCACTAAACATGAAAGTTGGACAAACTGACAGACAAATGAATTGACAGACAGACAAGTGACATACAGGGGGATTCCAACAAACTACCAAACTCTGTGTGCTGGAGGTCACATCAATTATTTTGCATTAAAATATGCGACATGCAAGTGTAATTGCATTTCCTTTATTTTAGCTATGACAACAGTTTGTACAAAGCAAAACAAACTAATTTTTTCTTTGTGTGAGGATACATAAATTGTATTTGTAATTCAACATTTTTACAAGAAAGATCGATTCAGATCCAGATGGAATATCTTGAAAAATGAATGCACGCATATGACCATATTTTTTACCTTTTCATAACAGTTATCAAACTTTAATATAAAAGTTTTAAATCCATCCTCACTGGCTTCATCTTTGAATTGCCTGTAAGCCTCCAAAACTTCTAAAATAACACAGAAAGAAAGACAACTTTAGTGGATTTCATTAACACCAAAACCAATACAATGGTTGCTCAACAATTATTGATAAAACCACTGTATCGAGGAACTTTTTTTTAATTCTCAACTAAAAATACTAATTTCTGCTTAATAAGAGTTGCTTCTGTATAATTTAATCCACTCAAATTGTTTAAATTAAAAATTTAGCTCTGGTCAACCTCGTTTGGCACACCCCTTGATTACAATACAGTCGGTTTTCAGCTAACGCAATAAAAGTTAGTCATCATGAAAAACATTGAAAATGGCATCCCCTTTAATTTGATTGACTTTATCAAGGACACAACTTTAACACAATTCTATATGCCAAACAGAAATACAATGTAATTGTCACGAGTGCGTGGTTGATTCTAAAAAGGAAATAATTAACACGTCTAATACACAATTGTTATGATGCCATTAAAAAGATAATTAATGTACAGTACCTGAAAATGTTCTTATTAAAAATATTCCAGTAAAAGTTGGATATGATATAATATACAAAGAAATTACCTCGAAATGGATTTGCTATGATTTCATCACAAGATGACTGAAATGACTGGTACCCCTCCCTAAAAGGTGTAAAAAAAAAATGCATGTCTATTAAGAAAAAAGCAAAATATCAATCACTAGTGTAGACTGTGATGATGCTGAAATTTTGAATCTTTAAAAATCAGTTGATTTGCATACCTTATAACCGAAAACAGCGATTTTACGTAGGATAATTGTAACTCATAAATGGATTTATGAAACTTCAACTCTTCTCTCAGACTCTTTATCTGAAAACATAATTCGATTACAAAGCCTTGATCAGTTTTTCATGGAACAAATTATTCACCTAAGTTTTGAAATTTAGCTATAGACTTGAGAGTTAGAAAAAGCACCTCTTTGAATAAAAACCAAATACCAAAAGAAACAATTTTAATTTAGATTAATTCTTTTTAACACATTTTTAACCATGTTTTTGTGTATGAAACCTATTTTAGGGGAGAACTTGAAACAAAAAAATACTAAGGATATTCCAACCACATTGCATAAAATTTATTGTAACATCGTTGCAATGTAATACTATATAAATAGTGCCTGTTTGGGAGGGTAACAGTTGCAACCGATGCGAAGCGGAGGTTGACAATGGTTTTCGAGGGGTGTCAATTTCAACTGTTACCTTCCCAAACAGGCACTATTTATTTTATTATACTGAATGTCTTAATTTTAGAGACAATTTTACTGCTTTTATATAGAAATGACGTGAATTTAATGGCGAACCGTACGCGCATAATATACAGGCATGTAACAATTTATTCTGTCGGTCTGTTGCCAAGCGTGTTGCTAACGCTGAGGGTAAGAGAACGGATTGTCAACTGCATCTAAACCAATCAGATTTCAGTATTTAACATGAAAGTTTAATAATAAAAATTTATCTCACAATGTACCAGTGTGGTGGATACCACCTCTTTGATAAATGTATGCTTTATTGATTACATATATACACTGCATATTGAAAAAACGTATGATCAATACATGCAGCTGTATTTGAACTATCCATCTATTTACACACACCAGTACATTTCCATACGACATGTAAACCTTTAAGTCCATATGCACAAGACTTTGATCAAACTCAATAAATGTACTGTTCACTTTTTATACAATACTCTGTCTCTTTCTCTCTCTCCCTCTCCCTCTTTCTCTCTCTCTCTCAGCGCAAGAATTATAACCTTATGTGACATCTGATGTTTGTAGTTCTAAGTCTTGATCAAGGTCTAAATAACTCAGTGTATGTCTCTCTCTCTTTCTCTCTTTCTCTCTCTCAGCAGGAATTATTACCTCATGTTGTGACATCTGATGTTTGTAGTTATAAGTCCTGATCAAGGTCTCAATGACTGAGTGTACATCTGCTGATTTGGACTTTGGTAAAAGTGGAAGACACTTAATCACACAAGCAGCTGATATGTCCTTGATGGCATTCTTTTTCAGAGGTGGCTGAAAATGAAATTCCTTTGTTATTGGACAGCGTGAAAACAATATTTATCAATTATAGAGTATCCTACGATATTGATTTATTTTATATCCTATTAACTATCTTCATGTACATGTATTTTGGTTTTAAACTTAGCAATTAAATATCTCTGTCTTTCGCAATCTCTTTCTGACAAACAATTAATAATACATCAATAAATTTGGTATTATGTAAACCAAGTTTTATCAAAAAGGTAATATTTATTATGTCATAGATTTTACCTCTCAGTTACAAAATAGGTAATATTTTTCACTGTGAACCATTGCACATAAAGATATAAAATGGCTAGAATTGTTATCACAAGTGCATGTTACATGTAATTGCAAAACAATTGTCATCACAAACCATTTCTTATTTAACATTTATCTAGTAATTCACAAACTAAAGTTAATGTCAAATTCCTTTTGCATTTTGATGAAAAATGAAAGTACCCAGGGTGCACATGGGTACAGGAGTGACAGGGAGAGAAGATCAGCACAACAGTCCTTCATCATGGCACAAGATTTCAGCAAACGGGTTTTGAATCGGTCCCTGACTGCCGAAGCTACATGATTAGAGGAATTAACTTGTTCCTCTTTTGGGTCTTGCTTTTCTTCCATATTAGGTTCTAGAATTTCATGTAAATGACTCATCTCTCTGTACAGAGAAGCAAGCTTTGTTTCCAGCTTAGTCTAAAATAAACAGGAAAGAATAATTATATATATGTACAATACAGCATGAACCACAGAAAAATGAACATCTATGGGGTTTGATTAAACATCATAATCTCAAACACCATACATGTAGATATATTAAAGAAGGTTATAACATAGCGTGTATTAATTACTCAGAATATTTCTTATCTCAAAGTATATCTCAATTTTTTTCTAGCATAGCATCATTATGTTTGGGATAAAGAGGTATGAGTGTATTTTATGTACCATACTTTGAATTCTTAATTTTTTTCTTTCCGAGTCGGTGATAATAAATAATAATAAATAATACATTTAGTACATCTGTAAGAAAAAAATTGTTTAGCCTTTTTTGCAAAAAAGAATGTGATTTTGATTGCTTACAACTTGCTTGAGGTTGATGTGGTCTAACTTTCCAGAGGCTACATCAAACAGTGTTATGTCCTCTTCTCTTTGAGGCTTCAAAAATTCACTCATACACAGAAAAGGTTGAAACAATTTCTCATGTGAGGAGTTCTAAAATGTAAAGAAAACTGAATTAAATTTATTTGATATGAAAAGAATTGCATTTCATTCATACTGCATTTGTGAATAATTTCTCTATTATAGATCAAAGAATCACTATACTTAGAAATTAAATATAATTATTTGAACTTTTATTTACAAACAAATATTAATGGGAAAAAATCTTCACAAGTCAGTTATTTCGTTATTAAAAAAAAATTATCATACTGTTAATACAGTAATACACAACACTGGTAATGACTATCAATTACCTGGTATTATGGCTACTGACCTTTTTGCAAGACAAATACATGTAAGTATATTACAAGAATTTTAGGTTTTAGTATCAGTACATACATATACATATCTATAACTGTATGCTAGCTTTCAGAGGTTGCAGCTTTTACTGTAAGAAAACTCACCTCCAAGTTCTTGTAGAGTTTAATTCTTGCTGATTCAGCAACATGAACCATTTCTGTCAACTCAGATCTTGGAATGTTGACCTCTGGGCCCTTGACTTCTAACCCTATGTAGTACCTTTGATGACATTTGCATATACATAAAAGAAAGGCAATTTAAAGTTTGAAATCATAGATGCACTGATGATGTTTGTATATCATTCATATTAAAAAATAGACCAAAAATTAAATTTTATAACTATTATAGATGTACCATATTTATATTTTAATGTTTTGCACATGCTGATGGACATGCATTGTCTCAAACAACAATTCAGACCCTGCATATATACCGTACATTCATATTGCTAGGCTCTCTGAAACTAACGGCTGCTTGGAGACATATATAGAAACATGAATTCAAAACTATAAACCTGAGTGTTCATGCATTATGATAGTACATAAATTTATGTTCAAAATGTGATCATCAGGTGATTGTATGAATCCTACATGCCTCGTTTGCTTGTGCGTCAACAATTAACAACATTTGGAAAATTGGGATTTAATATTTTAAAGGTTGCATCAACACATAAGATGAGAGAAAATCAAACTCATCATTCTAGCTAAGTGAAATTTGCAAACACTGATGATTTTTGGGCTGCTTGAGAATACACACAACAGTATATATCAATAATCAACTCTTATAAAAAAGGATGAGATCCAATAACACATGTCATCAGCCCTTTTCATATATGAATTATTAAATAGCTACCATGATTTTTAAAAATTTTCAAACAAAAGTGGATAAAATTGAATATTTACATTTTTAAGTGTCTTTGTCTGTGATAACACTATGTATCGAATTTGTACTATACAATCCAATAACTTCAAAATTCAGGAGAGAACATAAATAGGCATTATGCCTGCTGTTCAATCCATTTCAATGTATCTGTATACTTGAATAAAATACTTCTTAAATTAAATTAATAACTTCAAATGACGTATAATTGGGGCGCCAGCACGGTTTGCTTATCTATATTCAAATATTTAATCGTACATTGGCTTAAAATTATATAAATATAAGTAATAAGGAATCATTCTTCGAATATTATGAGGTGATAATTTCGATCGGGGCGTGATCAAATCTATCATAAAGCCCTTAGGGCTTTATTTGATTTGATCATGCCCCGACCGAAATTATCACCGCATAATAATCAAACAATGATTCCAAATTCCTTAATTAGTGTCAATACCTCAGATCATTTAGATCAGACAATACTTGTTTACAATATCAGTGACATTGTTTATCACCAAAATCTAATTATATATACTAGACAGTATGCATGATTATACAAAAATTAAATAGGTTACACAAGACTTGTTTACAAATCACGTGACATTGTTTATCACCAAAATCTAATAATAGACAGTATGCATGATTATAAGAAAATTAAATAGATCAGACAAGACTTGTTTACAAATCACCTGACATTGTTTATCACCAAAATCTAACAAGCTGAGGGAAAATCCACTAATCAGAAATAACATTAATTGAAAATACAGCTTACAAATAAAGTACTTTATGTAAACAACATCTGTTAATAATGGGAAAGGCCAACTGGACTTTTCATTAAAATAAAAATACACATTTCTCCTTTAACAAATAGATAGATTTGATAAATTATATTGACCAGGTGAAGGAGAAAAATGTACTACCTAGTAGGTAACATTATTTGTGTTTATTTATTTTAAATGTGGGGTGGACCTAAAAGTCTACAGGGACTGTATGTAAACAGTGTACCCCTACCATAAAATAAGATAGACATGTACATAATGTAGAGGTATATTTTTATCTTCCATTAGATTATTTTATCTTGGATAAAAAAAAAACCTCTATGAGGATACATAAATCAAAGATTAAGTATACACAAATCAAATGAAACAGAAATTCCGACATTTATTTTTATTTTTTTACTGGGGCCATATTTAACATCATCTTTTTTTTCATCAAAGGAAATAAATCAACAGAGTACTAGATATAACAATAAGACTTAATACAGGCTGTAACAGTTTAGATTTCACAGTATGTATACCTCCATTTATCAGCAATTTGTATCAAAGCATTTTCTACTTCTGTCAGTGTTACTGTTCTATTTCCGATGGCTTCAGACATTAACAAAATCTAAGCAAAAATAAAAAGAAAGCATAAGTCTAATAATGATGATAATTTAATGAATAAGCAGATTAATGCAGTATACAAGCATAAGTGGAAAATTCATCTTGATATAATAAGGCTTTGCAAAAAAAGAAAAATCGTATTTCAATTGAAATCATATTCCTGAAAACATACTGTAATGATCCATTCCATAAATTTGTTTATTACACTATCACAGCGTCATTTTTTTGTTCTATAAAATCATATTTTGTTATAACCGTATAAAGCATGTTGATGTATTATGTATTCCACTATTGTACCGGTACGGAAACATCATAGTCAGACTTTATCAGCAGTCTCCATTTAAAACTGACTTTAATCCTTTTCTTTGTCGAAAAAGAATACAATTTTGATTAAAAGATTATACAAATATATTTTTTCTACGAGTTAAAGGTTAGGAATAATTCTAATAAACATTTCACACGGTTCTCGCACGCTTTGCTCGTAACGCTTTACACACCTGATGTGACCCGCAATTCACGACTTCGTTGTAATGGTAACAATATTTTTTTGTGCAAACACTTTGCTGAATGAAAAAGAAAAAGAAACTCAACAATTTAGATTTTTTTTTCTTAAATTACAAGTTCTCAATCGTAAAGGAATAGAAAACAGTAAAATTACCAGGTAACGGGAAAATGCGCTGGATCATGATTGCAACGGCCGACGTGGGGGGTAAAAATCGCGTGACGTCGTCATGGTCATTGTAAAAATAATAATTCTTAGAAATAAAATATTCATGAAGGGAATAAATTTATTTCATAACTTTATTTTTTTTTTTTTAAATATGTTGGCAATTTTTATTTGATAAATATTACTCATGATTACACATGTTTTCGTCAAAGAAAATAGTATTTTACCGTGCGTGATTTGCAGCGCTAGAGTTACTTCCCCATAGTGATTTGGCGGGGAAAAAATCTATTTTTAGAAACTACATACTCTTACCTATCAAATGAGAACATAGAATATATACCTTACCAGGCATCATTTTTTGGTCAATTGTACATCTGATACCTTAATTAAGCTTAATACATTTAGATTTGAAGGTAATTTCATCTCCCATACATATGAGGGCTGTCCAAAAAGTAAATGAAAAATGGTGTTTATGTCATTTTAAATGGCATTTTCTTTAATTATCTTATACCAAACTATTTGTTAGAAGATTTTAAGTCAAAATATATCTGTTTTGAGTGATTTAACTTCAAAAATGGGTGTGAATTGCTGAATAAAAGGTTTGTGAATTGTGTGCATGGACCATGACCAATGCCACTTTGTACCTATCTGTGGGTAGGGTGGTCCATGCAACACTGTGAGAGGTACCTGCTGACACCTGGTGAACAAGGTGATTTTTCCAATGCTATTAACTTTGAAATAAAGATTTTATATTCCGATGTTTATATTCCTATAAAACTTGTCTAAAACGTGATATAATTTCATTGTGAAGTCAATAAACAACTGACGTCATTTTCCGTTACAATTGGAATTAGTTTTTAGATGATTAGATGAAATTTTTAGAAAACACTGCAAGAAAAATGATGTATGAAAAGCACACTGCAGAAAGCCATGTCAGCCATGCGTACGAAACAGCATACAATTATAAAATTTTGTGTTGACATGAGAAAACACCTATGGAGACATACATTGAATATGATGGAATGAACAGAAAATGCAAGGAATATACCAAGATTATTGATTTACAAGACTTTTGTGGCGTAAATGGTTTTCCGAGATGTGACTTAAGGAGATGTTGCAAGAAGTGGAAGACCACTGCTATGTGATGACAATACAAAAAGGATGCATTCAGGACTAACGTCATGAAGGACAGACATCTTACTTTAAGATAATTTTTGTCTTTATGCGAATTAAGCAAATCATTCGTTTTTACAATTCTCACTAAGAACTTTGGTATGAGTTTTGTGTGTGCTAGATGGGGACCAAGACTTTTATCAGATAATCATAAACAAGAGGCCCAGGGGCCACATCGCTCACCTGAGCAATTGGCTAGGAAAATGCTTTTGAATGTACCGATGGGGGGGGGGGGGGGGGGGGGGGGTGTGGGGGTGTTATATTGTTGAAAGTCCCTCTCCAGAATCATATGAAGACACCACCACTTGCCCATGGAGAGCTGCAAATTTTGTCCTATACTCGGCACTCAGATTATTTGAGCAGGGAGGGGTCTTTTTCATTCCAGCATCAACTGCGACATGGGACCTCAGTTCATACATTGTCATCTGAAGGTCTGGTCTCCACATCCCACAGTGGGATTCCGACCCGTGACGTAAGGATCAAATACTTACTTCGCGACTCTAGAGGAGACGCTCTTACCATTAAATACACATTTAAGGAATGAATTCAAAAATTCAGAGCAAATGATTTTCTTCTTCATCAAATTATTGCTTTAACCACTGTGCTTTTTGATAGAGCAAAAATATTTCAGGTCAATTAGAGAATTAGTCTTACATGTATTAAGCATGGCAAGCATTAATGGAATGCAATTTGAATCATTCTGAAAAATACACCAAGATGTGTATAAAATTGTATTTAAAATTTCTTTTCTCCAACATTCAAGATGGGGGGAGTGGGGGCTTGGTTATTCTAAGCAAGAAGAAACAAGTTTCATATTAGCTTCAGATCTGAAGCTCTCCGAAAAAATATATTGATAAACCGGAAATCTAGTGACACCCATTGAAAAAATTGTATACATTTATTGCGCACAATAAATGAGCTTTGTTCTCGATTTATTTCTCCGATTTCAAAACTATAATCTCAAAATATTACTAATTGTATATACCTAACATATTCTTTGGCTGTTTCCACAACCATACATTCCTCATAATTGTACATATATAGTTTGTTAATAGTCCTCCTGACCCAGATATTGTAATCATCGAACATTTCGCTTATTTATACTGCCATTTTGATGTCAAAGGTACAATATGCTTCGTTCATATGTCAAGTACGAGAGTACTTGATTGAAGATAAAGAGATTTTTTGAAGTTTTTCCTTTTTTGCAATTGAGGTACAATTTTGGAAAAATTAATTATGTCAATACCTCAGATCATTTAGATCAGACAATACTTGTTTACAATATCAGTGACATTGTTTATCACCAAAATCTAATTATATATACTAGACAGTATGCATGATTATACAAAAATTAAATAGGTTACACAAGACTTGTTTACAAATCACGTGACATTGTTTATCACCAAAATCTAATAATAGACAGTATGCATGATTATAAGAAAATTAAATAGATCAGACAAGACTTGTTTACAAATCACCTGACATTGTTTATCACCAAAATCTAACAAGCTGAGGGAAAATCCACTAATCAGAAATAACATTAATTGAAAATACAGCTTACAAATAAAGTACTTTATGTAAACAACATCTGTTAATAATGGGAAAGGCCAACTGGACTTTTCATTAAAATAAAAATACACATTTCTCCTTTAACAAATAGATAGATTTGATAAATTATATTGACCAGGTGAAGGAGAAAAATGTACTACCTAGTAGGTAACATTATTTGTGTTTATTTATTTTAAATGTGGGGTGGACCTAAAAGTCTACAGGGACTGTATGTAAACAGTGTACCCCTACCATAAAATAAGATAGACATGTACATAATGTAGAGGTATATTTTTATCTTCCATTAGATTATTTTATCTTGGATAAAAAAAAAACCTCTATGAGGATACATAAATCAAAGATTAAGTATACACAAATCAAATGAAACAGAAATTCCGACATTTATTTTTATTTTTTTACTGGGGCCATATTTAACATCATCTTTTTTTTCATCAAAGGAAATAAATCAACAGAGTACTAGATATAACAATAAGACTTAATACAGGCTGTAACAGTTTAGATTTCACAGTATGTATACCTCCATTTATCAGCAATTTGTATCAAAGCATTTTCTACTTCTGTCAGTGTTACTGTTCTATTTCCGATGGCTTCAGACATTAACAAAATCTAAGCAAAAATAAAAAGAAAGCATAAGTCTAATAATGATGATAATTTAATGAATAAGCAGATTAATGCAGTATACAAGCATAAGTGGAAAATTCATCTTGATATAATAAGGCTTTGCAAAAAAAGAAAAATCGTATTTCAATTGAAATCATATTCCTGAAAACATACTGTAATGATCCATTCCATAAATTTGTTTATTACACTATCACAGCGTCATTTTTTTGTTCTATAAAATCATATTTTGTTATAACCGTATAAAGCATGTTGATGTATTATGTATTCCACTATTGTACCGGTACGGAAACATCATAGTCAGACTTTATCAGCAGTCTCCATTTAAAACTGACTTTAATCCTTTTCTTTGTCGAAAAAGAATACAATTTTGATTAAAAGATTATACAAATATATTTTTTCTACGAGTTAAAGGTTAGGAATAATTCTAATAAACATTTCACACGGTTCTCGCACGCTTTGCTCGTAACGCTTTACACACCTGATGTGACCCGCAATTCACGACTTCGTTGTAATGGTAACAATATTTTTTTGTGCAAACACTTTGCTGAATGAAAAAGAAAAAGAAACTCAACAATTTAGATTTTTTTTTCTTAAATTACAAGTTCTCAATCGTAAAGGAATAGAAAACAGTAAAATTACCAGGTAACGGGAAAATGCGCTGGATCATGATTGCAACGGCCGACGTGGGGGGTAAAAATCGCGTGACGTCGTCATGGTCATTGTAAAAATAATAATTCTTAGAAATAAAATATTCATGAAGGGAATAAATTTATTTCATAACTTTATTTTTTTTTTTTTAAATATGTTGGCAATTTTTATTTGATAAATATTACTCATGATTACACATGTTTTCGTCAAAGAAAATAGTATTTTACCGTGCGTGATTTGCAGCGCTAGAGTTACTTCCCCATAGTGATTTGGCGGGGAAAAAATCTATTTTTAGAAACTACATACTCTTACCTATCAAATGAGAACATAGAATATATACCTTACCAGGCATCATTTTTTGGTCAATTGTACATCTGATACCTTAATTAAGCTTAATACATTTAGATTTGAAGGTAATTTCATCTCCCATACATATGAGGGCTGTCCAAAAAGTAAATGAAAAATGGTGTTTATGTCATTTTAAATGGCATTTTCTTTAATTATCTTATACCAAACTATTTGTTAGAAGATTTTAAGTCAAAATATATCTGTTTTGAGTGATTTAACTTCAAAAATGGGTGTGAATTGCTGAATAAAAGGTTTGTGAATTGTGTGCATGGACCATGACCAATGCCACTTTGTACCTATCTGTGGGTAGGGTGGTCCATGCAACACTGTGAGAGGTACCTGCTGACACCTGGTGAACAAGGTGATTTTTCCAATGCTATTAACTTTGAAATAAAGATTTTATATTCCGATGTTTATATTCCTATAAAACTTGTCTAAAACGTGATATAATTTCATTGTGAAGTCAATAAACAACTGACGTCATTTTCCGTTACAATTGGAATTAGTTTTTAGATGATTAGATGAAATTTTTAGAAAACACTGCAAGAAAAATGATGTATGAAAAGCACACTGCAGAAAGCCATGTCAGCCATGCGTACGAAACAGCATACAATTATAAAATTTTGTGTTGACATGAGAAAACACCTATGGAGACATACATTGAATATGATGGAATGAACAGAAAATGCAAGGAATATACCAAGATTATTGATTTACAAGACTTTTGTGGCGTAAATGGTTTTCCGAGATGTGACTTAAGGAGATGTTGCAAGAAGTGGAAGACCACTGCTATGTGATGACAATACAAAAAGGATGCATTCAGGACTAACGTCATGAAGGACAGACATCTTACTTTAAGATAATTTTTGTCTTTATGCGAATTAAGCAAATCATTCGTTTTTACAATTCTCACTAAGAACTTTGGTATGAGTTTTGTGTGTGCTAGATGGGGACCAAGACTTTTATCAGATAATCATAAACAAGAGGCCCAGGGGCCACATCGCTCACCTGAGCAATTGGCTAGGAAAATGCTTTTGAATGTACCGATGGGGGGGGGGGGGGGGGTGTGGGGGTGTTATATTGTTGAAAGTCCCTCTCCAGAATCATATGAAGACACCACCACTTGCCCATGGAGAGCTGCAAATTTTGTCCTATACTCGGCACTCAGATTATTTGAGCAGGGAGGGGTCTTTTTCATTCCAGCATCAACTGCGACATGGGACCTCAGTTCATACATTGTCATCTGAAGGTCTGGTCTCCACATCCCACAGTGGGATTCCGACCCGTGACGTAAGGATCAAATACTTACTTCGCGACTCTAGAGGAGACGCTCTTACCATTAAATACACATTTAAGGAATGAATTCAAAAATTCAGAGCAAATGATTTTCTTCTTCATCAAATTATTGCTTTAACCACTGTGCTTTTTGATAGAGCAAAAATATTTCAGGTCAATTAGAGAATTAGTCTTACATGTATTAAGCATGGCAAGCATTAATGGAATGCAATTTGAATCATTCTGAAAAATACACCAAGATGTGTATAAAATTGTATTTAAAATTTCTTTTCTCCAACATTCAAGATGGGGGGAGTGGGGGCTTGGTTATTCTAAGCAAGAAGAAACAAGTTTCATATTAGCTTCAGATCTGAAGCTCTCCGAAAAAATATATTGATAAACCGGAAATCTAGTGACACCCATTGAAAAAATTGTATACATTTATTGCGCAC